>APFE031137537.1:303392-316784 GCA_000404065.3 Pinus taeda
GCCTTAACCCAACATTCATATTTACTAGCTTGATTTACATGTTGTGGTTCAATGGTGGATAATAAAGCTAGATAACTAGAAAATCCTACAAGGGTTCTTCTTGTTTGTACCCCAAATTCCTTTTCTCCTAGAATTTGAGTTTTTGGATGATTGTTTTGAACATACCTGAATGGATCCTTTTCTTTGTCTGATGTGTCTTCTTCTGTTACTTCATTAGTTTCTTCTTCTATATCATTGCAATTTGACGTGGGAAAGCATTCATCCTCATCATCCTCTTTTGTTGATGTTACCCTTTTGGGCCCTATGCATGCTTCATCAATCACTACATCAATGCCTTCAACAATTTTCCAAAGTCTCGTATTGTAACATTTGTATCCTTTGATTTTAGATGAGTAACCAAGAAGTATTCCTTCATCTTCTCTAGCTTCAAACTTACCAATTTTTTCATCATTATTTTTTATTAAACATTTGCTTCCAAAAACTATAAAATGATTTACAGTGGGAGGCTTACCATACCAAAGTTCATATAGAGTTTTTTCACTATTCATATGAACATGAGCCTTGTTAAGAATATTTGTTGCAGTATGTGCAACTTCACCTTAGAAGGTGTTAGGAGTTCTAGGCTCATCAAGCATAACACAAGCCATTTGTTGAATAGCTCTATTCATTCTTTCTACCACGCCATTTTGTTGAAGAATTTTAGCTACAGAAAATTGTCTTTTATGCCATGTTGTTCCCAAAAATCAAATAATTCATCTGATATGTATTGTCCTCCTCGGTCAGATCCAAGACATTTGATTTCTAGATCTAATTTGTTTTCAACTAATTCTTTGAAGGCTTTAAATTTATCAAATTCTTCATCTTTTTGTTTCAATAAACCGATCCAACACATTCTAGAAAATTCATCAATGAATAAGATATAGTATTGTTCTCCATGAGGTGACGTTTTCCTTACTGGTCCACACAAATCAGTATGTATAATTTCAAGAGGCTTACTTGTTGATCCTTATTTGGCATTAAATTGAACTCTGGTTTGCTTATTGAATTGACATGGCTTACAAATGGTACTTTCTGGTACAGTGATGTTGGCTAGATCACAAATAGCTTTGAGCCTGATTGATTTCTTATTTGGGAGAAGATTAGATGTCCCAACCTTTTGTGCCATAACCAATTTTTCTATGCCTTGCATAGATAACATTGTTTTTTGCCACCTTTCAATATATACAAATTTCTCGGGGTTCTTATTCCTTTCATTATGGTCTTTCATGTGTCAAGTTCATGAACCACACATTATTTTGATCAAAATACCACCACATTTCCTTCGTCACACATTTGGCTAACACTCCACAAGTTATGCTTTAATCCATCAACATACATAGCATTACCAGCTTTAACCTATTCTTTTAAAAAAATAGAACATTTACCCTTAATGACAACATGTGAGTGATTTCCAAAAGTGACATTATTTTCTTTCTCTAAAGCATAGTATGAAATAAGTTTATCTTTATCACCTGTCATGTGTTTTGAGCATCCACTATCAATGTATCATTGATTTTATTATCCTTCTACAAACAATGTTATGCCATAGCTTTCCAACTGTAACTCCTTCCTTTTCCATGCCTTAGAATTTGTTGATATTTGCTCCTTTTGAGATGTTGGTTGTAATTTTCTCCTGCATTCAGATTCTTCATGTCCAAATTTATTGCAAAATGAGCATTCAATTTCATCTATGAGAGGTGAGAAGTTATTATAAGTCTCTTCGTGACTCCTGTCTCATTCGTTTGTTTTCTTGCTTCTCTAGTCATGATAGTTTTGTATTCAACACATTGAGAAACCTTATGACCAAAATTATGACATGAGAAAAATTGTCCATTAAAGAAGAAATTTATGTGATCATAGAATCTTCTAGTGTTGTTTACCTTTTGACTAGTGCTTCTGTTGTTCTTCATCCTTGGATTGGAGTGAACATGATTTACCTATGGAATGCCTTTATTCTTTTGCTGAGAACTGAAGCTTTATTGACTGGTTTTTGCTACATTATTGAAGCTTTGCTAAGTATCTTTTGTTGCATTTAGATAGCTTCTGGTGGTGGCTAAAGAATTTTCAATTTGAGATGCTTCTCCAGTGTATCCAAGGCCTGTCTTCATAAGAGGAGAACGTTGTACCTTGATAATTTCATCTAAGGTTTCAGATACTTTAGAAAATATAAGATTCAGATTTTTTATTTTCTCAAGTTCCTTTCTTAGACTTACTACTTCACATTCTAAGTAGTAATTATCTTTTTCCTTTTCTATGAGTTGATGCTTCAAAGTATCTTTGGCTACTTTGTTTTCTTCCAAGAAAATTTTGAGTTGAGTAATTTCTTCAAAGAAATATTATTCCTCTAAAGCATCCACAAATATATCATTAGACTCATTAGTATTTTTCTCAAAAGCCGTGAGTAATTTAAAATCTTGATCATATTCTCTTTCTTCACTATTTGACAAGCCATCACTATCTTCATGAGTATAATAACTTCTTCTATTGTCAAACCGTCTCCTATTACCTTTAGTAGTATCCTTCCCTTTGTCATGATTATCTTTATGAGTACATTTGGCATCATAATGACCAACTCTACCACAAGAAAAACATTTCAAAGGAAGCTTACCTCTAAACCTTTCGGTGCCTAGTTGAAGTTTCTTTACAAAGTTCACCTCATCTTCTTCTGACATATATCCTGATTCCTTGTGTTCTTCCTTTTCTTTTCCTTCGGTAGATATTTTAAATGTGGCTTATCTGACTTATGAGGGACCTCCTTTCCTCATTTCAAAAGCAGTCATGATCCCATGAAGTTGAACAATAGTAAGGGTCTACATATCCTACTTCTCTTTAATGGCAAATGCTTTTGACTCGAATTTAGGAGTTAGAGATCTTAAGATTTTCTCTACTAAAGTAGTGTCCTTTATTTCTTCACCTAGAATTTTCATGTGATTTATAATCTCATCTATACGTAGGAAGAAACTAGCAATACTTTCATCATTATGCATTCTGAGAGTTTCATATTGAATTCTGTCTCATATTTCTTTTGCTTTGTTTAGCTGCATAACTTTGAAATTTTTTTATTCTATCAGACTTCCCCATAATGCATTGACAACTTTGGCATTGATTTCATACGTATTATTTTTTGTCGCATCTGTGGGAACTGCAACTAGAAATTGGTAACCTCCTTCCAGAATTGCCCAAACATCTGCTCCAAGAGACTAAAGATAGGATCTATTTCTTGTCTTCCAATATAAAAAATTATTTTTATTGAAGAGTGGTGTTCTGATAGATGTCGTTTCGTCTTGATTTCTCATCTTGGGAGATATTCCTTCAAGCAATCAAGATTCTTTTGAAGGACCTGCCTTGATCCCAATTGTTGGGAAAAATACTGGGTAGGGGGGGGTGGGTGAATCAATATTTTTAAAAACTCACAATAATAATTTTCTTTTTTGAAATGTATACACGACTTTACTGAACCCAACTAGTGTATATACCCGACTATTGTAAAATAAACTAGCATATGCCTAGTAAACTTGTGAAATAGATAATTCTTTATATGTTAAGCTTGAATCAGAATGTAAGAGATTTATCAGGTATTTGATAAGGAGTAAACAAGTATAGTAAGAATAGAATAAAGTATCACACATAAGAAATACACATCAACACTAGGATTTAAGGTGGAAACCTAATGTGGGAGAAAACCACCGTTGTTGTTGCCTGAGTATTCAAAACTTTTTAATATCAAAAACTTGTTACATTCTTGTACTGGTGTAGACTCATACCAGTACGCAGACACCCACCTGTTGAAGGCTACAACCTTCACTCATTTTCCAGCTCCTACTAGAACGGAGCTCCAACCCCCTGATCTGATCACCAACTACTACTGGAAGGAAGCTTTGACTTCCTCACTGAAGGCTCCAACCCTCAGCAACATTCGTGGACCACGTTTCATAAATTTTCATGCTTGATCTAATATCAACACTTAAGCTCAACAATCAAGTTGTAACTCATCACTGTAATACAATCATCAATCTCTGACACAACTGATTCAACTAATCACTGAAACCCAATCAACTGACACTTAATCAAAATTCAACCAATCAACTGGAACAGTCAGATCACTGTAACCATTACACAGAATTGAACTCAGAATACAACATCAACACAGAGAATTAACTACAACCATGATCATTCAAATGAAAAATGTATACGCTACTTCACTTAAGCCAACCTGTGTGTATACGTGCTTTTTTATATACACAACTTTGAAGAAGCAAACCTGCGTGTATACGTACTTTTCTAGAGAGAAACCCGCATATAGATCTTAATATACTGAAAACTAAAAAATTGTAACTTTGAATCAAACAAAGAGTTGACTGTAGATATTCTGAAATATTTTGTTAGCTTACAGAACCATCATGTTGTCAGCAGCATCAATAATCTTTTCAACCAATCAACATGTAAACAAATTCAACTTCATCATTCAATCAGTTCTACTTCAGACATTATCACTAGACCCAGATCAATATGAGGACATCATTGATAGACAATAGAGAAATAGCAGCACTAATCAGGTTGATCATTCATTTGTGAACATAAACCCTTACTTTATATATGAGACTTTGAATAAGCTAAACCGCATGTATACGCGCTTTTCCCGAGACCAACCAATGTATGGATCTATAAATTTTGACCTAAAATTGTGCAACTCTTCAGAACTTCACAAAGACCCAGATCATAATATTCAGAGATAAAAAACATGTGTCAATACTTAGATCTAGTCAATCCATGAGTAGATCATACAATGAAAAGTCATTTCAGGTCTCATGATCTTGTTCCATCGTTGTATTCATCGGTGCATAATTATTTCAGATATATGTGACAATTATGGCCCTTACAATGTAAATATACTTCAGATTGAAGTATTCATCAAAAATCATTTCACTTGCACACTTATCACTTTGAGATTCACCTCTTTATATAGTTTATCCCTTATCCAATACCATGGGTCAAAACTACACTAGTGCCGGTGGTAATCTTTGACGTTATCAATATCCATTGTCGTGCTCATTAATATGGGCCAATACCATGGTAAATACCCTTGGTATTTAGAATACCATGTTGCAAAAACCATATGCTACTTTGTTTCACCAAACTCGTGTGTATACACGACTTGGCCTTGACAAGCCCACGTATAGATTTTCAAATATTCACCTGTATCAAACTTTTGATTTTGATCTGTAAACCTTTAACCCATTATTCTGGTATTATGTTCCTTCATTCTTTCACCTCTGAACTGACCTGTGGATTCATTTAGTTACCATATACTTGTTCTGTTACAAGTGATTTTCCATCAAGGACAACACATGCATCATAATGCCAACACAAGTAGCTAGTATCGATGAAACCACAATCTGCCTAGATTATATTTAATTCTCCAATTTTAATTTTAATTTTCTTGAGTTAAAATGAATTTTAAGAAGAGACAAAAAAAAACTAGAAAAGAGAAACGAGATACAAAATATCTTAATTAATTGCACAATAAATTTGCAATTGTATATAACTACATCACAACACTATATATCTCAAAAAACAAGAACAAAAAAAACCTAATTATAAAATGAACACTACATGAAAAACAATTATGAAAATAGGAAAATAAGGATGATTTGATCTATGGCAAAAGAAAACGAAAACACAACTATCTCAAATCTCTTGCAGTGAATTATTTTAACACATAGCATTAAATTGTGCATATACATAAATGAACACATTGTTACACATGCAACTATTTTCTTTCATTTTTTTACCTAATAGAACACAATTCCAAAAATTACAGCAAATGAGAATCCAAGCTACTATTTTAACAGTGGAGAGAAACAGATTAGAATATATATAACATGGTATACTGACTATTCTGGAGTTACATGATGTTATTGTGGAACTAAGATCTAATGTTCTTACTAAAAAAAAATTGAGACCATAGTCTCATAGATATTTTGATATAACTGAGATATCATATTGCATAGTGTGCATTTTGCTCTCTGTTTTTATATGGAGCAGGAAAACTTATAGGAAAAATAAAAACAAGAACTAGCTATAAAAAATAAAAGGAAAAGAAAATATTATTGATTGAGATATTGTAGGAAATATCCAAAAAGCACTTGACTAAGTGTTTTTTAATTTTTGTAATTTTGTAACCTATAATAAAAAAAAAAAACTATATATTAGTATTTCTGCAAGTATTTTTGAAATATGAACTCGTGCAATACAAAAAATAAAAAATGAAAAGAGCAAGAATAACTTAACTGTCAAAACTATGAACTTGATGTACAAAAGACGTTTTTTGTCTATTGGTCACAACGCTTTTATCTCGGTAATAATTTTGTCAGCTGTTAAAGTAAAAAGACCTCGAATACAAATTTTCTTAAATTGAAAATTATAGATGATATGCTTTGCATGTATTCCTAAAATCGTGTCTCAACAATAATTGGGCAATGTTTTTTTAGCTATGGCATCTGAAACATACAATCAATTTTGTAATTCTCTATTTCCAATGTGCATTCAACAATGTGCTCGTAGTTAAATGATGTGTCATCTTTACGGAGTGTGCATTTATCTGTGGTTGGATGAACGAGTTGTTTGCATTTACTGCAAATTTGTTGAAAAGGAGAGAAAACGTTTTTGGCTTTCAACACTCCTTGGATCTTTTTTTTTTGTTTCCCAGGAAAATTAAATTGTTAGGTTCAATATGTATCATCAAAATCCAAGATTTTGTACATCAAACTAAAACCACTGTTAATTGAAAAAAAAGCTACTAGTAAATATGCATGTGTTCTTGACATTACACAAGACAATAAATGTGTTCTTGCAAATTCACCATTCAATGGCTCAAGAAAAGTTGTTGATCCAAAGCATAACTGTTGAATCCCTTCCACATAATTTCTGACAATGTTATTGAACAAATAGAACGAAGTCATATTTGATTCCAATTCATACTATATTTTGAAAAAATTCTCTCGATGGCTATCATTCAGTAGCATCTGTAGTGAATCAGGCACCATATTTTTGGTTAAGCAGTCTATGCAAAAAATAATGACATAATTGCTACCTTGATAAAAATGGAAAAAAAGATACAATAACAAAGTTTCAAAGAAACTATTAGCTTTTTGTTCAAATTGGAAGTATAGTTATTCTAGCAACATACTTGCAATTGCATTGTCCTCTGCAGCTTCACCATCGTTTATATTGAGTTCTGTTTTCTTGTTATTTTTGTGGTAGCCTATTACTATTACTCCTATAGAACAAATTGCATATGTATCACTTGAGACAACAAGATTGTGTATGATTGTATCTGGAGCCAGCCTATGTTTTAAGTAAACCTATGTAATTGATTCCACCGTGGTTTTATCCTGTAACACTATGTAACATTTTGCATCTCCCCATTCATTAATACCTTTGTTTCTTATTGCAAAATCTATAATTTGAATATTATTTCCAACATTAAACATGTTTTTCAAACACTCTATAAGATTGTTTCTCATGTTCATTGTGATAGTCAGTTGGTCGTGGCTATCAAGCAAATCAACGTGAAGCAGTCGCACCTTTGCAGGAGAGTGAGGATTTTAGTTTGTGTTGGCCCATAAATAACCAATATATTGCCTTCAAAAGTTTTTCATATGCTCCTAAGCATATTTCAATGATTAACGAGGATGTTACTTCCACTGTTTTTGCTTTGTTTGTGTGCAAATTCAAAACAATATGCTTCAAAAAACATTGACATTGATTTAATGCAAACATGTCATTTGATTATACAAACATTCAGTGCAACACAAACCTAATCTTTTTGGATTCTCATTTTCCACCATTTGTTCTTCCAATAATTTTTTGTTAGAGCTAGATGTTTCCATGATATTGTTCCAAATGGCTGGACCATTTGTTTCCCGAAAACAAAAAAGCAAGTCATCAAGTCTCAGACAAGTGTATAAGTAACATTTAAAACAATGTCTACTCTACAATGATACATTATATATACATATTTTATTTGTATGGTACTATTAGCCATTGTTGGTGGCTATGTAGTAAATGTGCATAAGTTACAATAAAGAAAATGCTTTATAGATTTCATTGACAAATATACATCTAGTTCATTTGTGGAAATGTGTTACTAATAATTACTATGGCCACAATTTTTTATTTATTTTTATCAAAAGCAATTGCACAAGAAATAATAAAATATGAGCTAGAAGCTAAAGCAAATAATACTATTCAGTATATGGATAAAAATGCAACAAAGTGAGAATGAAAATGTGTAAATTGCATGCCAATCATGACATAAAAATTTATAGTTATACAAGACAAACTCAACAAATTTAAGTTCATGGTTCGAAGACTTACCAAAATTTTATTTTTGCATGTTTTTGTTGTTTGGTTGTTTTTTGTTGTTCATAATTTCTTTGTTTTTCAATGTTTGCAAATCAAGGGATGTGTCAAAGGTGCACATTTGTAAATGTGACAAATATTGTGACAAGCGAACAATGAAATTCTAGAATATGAACATCGGAAAAATGACTCAAGGAGACAACAAAGATATGGTAAGACAAATTGTATGATGATCTATCCAATAAGCATCGAAAACATGGAAAGAAACAATACTAGCTAAAATGTTTGTCCAAAAGTGATCTAGCATTGAGCTGTAGTTTGTTGTTGGTTTTTTTGTATGAAAATTGAAGCCATTATTTTGCATAAATGAGAGTAGTTTTTTTTGTTGATGGCTAGTTTGCAACATGTCCAAATTGAAATCACCAACAAACACAATTGAGTAGTTTTTGCATGTGTCCTCTAAAATGAATTTGATGAAATTAATTATTTCTTCATTGTCTACATTTGATGCAATATATAGATTTGCAACTATAATGATTTTTGTTTCAACATGGTATGTTGCAATTGTTGATTCAATTTGGTCTTTTAGATAAGTGAAATGATTCTCAACCACAATATTTTTTCTATAGTATGTGAGAATTCCATGTAAATGGTATAAAAGTATGTAGTCATATTTTATTGACAATAATGGATTCGATGGATATGATTTTTATTTTGTTTCTTGGAAACAAATAATATCAACACTCATTATATCATAGTCAGCAATGATATCTTCGAAATGCAAGGAAAAACTACGAGTGTTCAATGAACATATTGTCAAATCATCAATTGTTTTATGATGATATATGCTATATTCAAGCTCATAGGAGGCATTTTTTCTAAGTCTATTTAGTTCAATAATAACTTTTTCATTGAGGGAAAAGTTGCTATGTTCCAATTTGTTTAATAAATAGAAGGACTTATTATCTTTGACACGAGAAAATGTAATATAAACAAGTCCATGTTTCCTAACTTCTTTTGGGTCAAAAGCCAATTTGTCCATTGTTAACCCTTATGTTCGATGTATAGTTCGTGCAGATGCCAGTTGAATAGGAAATTGATCTCTTGTAAAACTAATTTTATTGTTTGGTACATTATTCCTACAAACTCTAGTTACAGGTGTCCACGTAGACATTATTCCATCTTTGTACAAATGTGCCATTTTTTCTCGTCGAATAGTACCAACAACTAGATCAACAAATTTGATCCAATTGCATCATTTTCAATTGTTGTTGATGCTCTAAAAATTCCTTCAGCACCATTCACCAAGCCATCCTGAATATTGTAATTCCCACCAATTAGTTCAGTAAGCATATTTTCTTTGAGCACAATAGAATATGGCAACTACATTTTGATATGTTTATTGCGATTTGTATTTGTTGAGTCAATTTTTCTATCATATGCATTTAATATAATTGCTCCTTTATTGATGAGAGACAACATTCTTTCATGATGTTCATATACATTCTTGTTTAAATAAAATAGATATGGAAAATTTGGATCATTTGGTGCGTATTCATATCAATGTTTGTTCAAGAACATAAAATCTTCATCAGTATGTGAACATGTCCTAATTATGTTTAACATGAATACAAATTCTTTATTGTCTTGTCGCATTACTTGTTTCAGTTCATAAGTTTTCACATTTTCTTTCCAAAATTTATAGGGACCATTAGTTCCTTTAAGATGCAGTTGTTCAAATATCCAACAATCACGTACATGTTGTGCTTGACATAGGTCACCACAAAACATTATGTCAAGGTTCCCAAACAGGGAAGCTGAAGTATGCATAATTTCGTAGAATCACTTGTCAATGTTATAAAGAAATCAAGACCAAATTAATGAAGCCTCATCTATCAACAAAAAATTAAGTTGTTCATATTCTTTTCCCAATACATCGAGTGTGTTAGAAGCCAATGGCACCATGTGACATGGTGAAAGTGGAAAATGTAAAGTTGAATGGAGTATAACACCATGTGCAATATATGAAACTTTGTCAGTAAATGCAAGTATTAGACCTTTCTTTTTCAAAGGGTCACTTTGTAAGTCTTTGTTATAAATATGTACAAATGCATGGTAAAGTGCTCGTGCAGTGAATGCATTTCCTGTACTTGCACCTATAGTGATGAACAAATAGAAAGCTTACCAGGATTATACTTTTTCCATAGAACTATTTGTTTGATTATTGATTGTTTCTCTTGATTTAATTGTCTCATATTTGATGGCATGCCAATGTGTCCAAAACAAAGGGATGCTTAATCAATTCATTATTTTTTGTATACTTAGTTTGAGTGTTTTTTAATTACATTTTATCTTGAAAACCTTGTTAAATGTCATATTTTTCATTAGAACAAGCCCTATTGTTAGTTTCTAATAGCAAGTGAAACATAAATATCTCGTCACTTTGGGATACAATTGTAGTGAAAGCAATTTCAATATCGCCCATGGTGTGATTAAACGAGAAAAAAAAAAATATTTCTGTGACATCGATAATGTGTTTATGCAAAAAGTGTGCTTCAACCCATGTTTCTTCATTTTTTTAATGTGTATTTAGACTCCCTATATGGGCTGTAAAGCATCATTTTTTCTCTATAATGGTTTTTGGGTCCATGTGTTCATTGTATCGAATAAATCTTATGACACATGGACGTTTTCTTTTTTTATGTTGGTTTTGTGATTGAATAAGAGGAAATATATTATTCCAAGAAAACTTTCTCAAGGGAAAAGGGGTGTGCAACATATCTATCAACACTTTTCATGCAAACAATATCTTTAGAATTATTGGGTTCTTGTTCTAAAAAAATAGGTCTTTTTAGAACATAAGTTTATTTTTCAACTAGAGTAGTGTTAATGAAAATTATTTTTCTAGAAGCTGAATACAAAGGCAATGATAGAGAAATGTGGACTTCTTGTGGACTTGACATTTGTTGCATATTTAGCAATGTGTTTCAAGCTTACAAATAGTTTCATTTTTCTTATCTCGGCAAGACATGCAATTTTCTTGAATTTTTTTGAATGCAATTGTCATGGAGTGTTCCATTTTTTTCATATAAGAGTTGCAATATGGTGTTGCATCATATGCATCTAAAATAAATTGAGCATCTGTGTTTTCTTTCCACAAGGAATAGATTTTTTTTTTCAAATGCATTTATCCACACATCGCAAGGATTTATTTTGAGCACTAGAATTGTCCGAGTAATACAAAATCGTAAGAGCATGATGTATTCCTTTTTTACAATTCCAAGATTGGCTAAAAACATGGAAAATGTTATGTTCTTTGAATAATGAAATGAAATGATATTTTAACGTCCACAAGACTAAAAATAGTCTATGGGGCTATTAATTCCCTATTTTTCATCTTTTACAATTAAATCTTTTTCTTTTTCAAATTGATGATGCGCTGGACCAACTTTCCAACAATCCCCTCACTGAAAATACAATGCCAAGAAATTGATGCTAGCATATTCCCATAACTTCTATGATGTCTTTGGATGCATCACATTCCAAAATGAAATGTTTTTCCGATTCCACTGCCCTATGTTAGTGTTAGTCTTTGCAACGTTACTCCAGTAATCAAACATGCTCTTACAAAGTGATTTTAAGGTGCCAAGGTCAAATTTTATCATTTCAGTGAGTCTTTAAGCAATTTGGTCACTAGGCATTAGGTCTAGGGTTTGCTTTTACTCCTTTCAAAGTTGTCCAAATGTCGATCCATGTCACCATTTAGCTGATTGTACCATCATTCAGAGGGTTTTCATCATCATGTCAAGTTCCACTAGGTAATTTCACACCTTGTTAATGCTTCAGTTATGCCTAGGTAAGGTTCATTTCCCTCTCTTAGGGTTTTGAAGCTAATTTCTCTTAGATGGTCAAATCATCAGCAAAACTTGTATCCGGATGTTCATACACCTTCCCCTATCCTTAATGTACCTTATTAAACACTCCCCATCACTGAGATCCCCCAAATTCCTCATTTTCACACAAACCCTAGTTTCTTACTACAACTTGACAATTTTCTAGGTTGGGCCTGTGTTTAGCCTTTTTGGACCCCTTTCCCTCACTCAATCTTTGAAATTCTACTTTCCTCTACTTCCTAACATCCCTCCTTACTTCCAAAATTTTTTAAATAACTTAGGAGCCGCTTATCCCCTTTGTTTCACTTCATTTCGACAAATCCCTTGTTCCACACATCGGGATAGGTTTTAGTCCAATGATGTTTCTGAGAAACAAAAGATGAATTTGGGAAAACTAAGAGAGGTTTTTGTCCACAATAAACCAAGGAAAAAAAAACCTCATTCACTTTTTACACAGGTGTCATGGTTTTATGGAAATATCAAAAATACAGTTTCCTCCGGAGAATTGATGCACCTCTGAAGTGACCTTGGGAAAATCAAGTTTTCGTCTAGATTTATTGGCCAAATGACTTTCTTGATGAGTCAAATGATAATTATATACAATGATATTTCCAATGAGATATCATGAGCTAAATTTGGAGTTGAGGAAGCCCTTCAAAATTTGACTGGAACAGCACTCTACCTTTAGGCAGCCTCATTTGGCACATTTTGACCAGTCTTGGGAGATGTGATTTTTCACAGGGAAAATGAACTCCAAATTGGAAAATTCCAGTTGGGTTGGAAAATAAACTCAAATACCTTTCCAACGAGCTTGTTAGGCCCCTATACTACTAGTGTAACCCTTATTGTTATTAGTACAACCCACTTATTATATTGATGTACCCACATAGTGCCCATATTGTTACTATTGTACCCCATATAAGCCCACTAATGTTACTATTGTGGCTTCATATTACTATTGTTAGGTCGGCTGGGTTATATTGTGACTCCTTAGACTCCTATATATAGAAAGGAGGTTTTGTCATTTGAATCATCCAAGAATTGTTCATTTATGTAATGTAAAGGAGGTTGCCCCCTCGAAGAGGCTGAATTCTAA